>JASEVX010000008.1:75786743-75806750 GCA_031761405.1 Serripes groenlandicus | reverse complement strand
ATTCAAACTTGTCTTTTCTTCTTCTTAACTAAATTGATGTTTAGTCTAATCGATATAAGCATTCAGGCACTGGTGTGTTTTGTTTTTATCATTGATTTTGAATTTGACATTTTCATCCCTAGTTTGTCCTGTTTTATTTTCAGCTTACATAAACTGAGCAAAGTAGGCTATAGTCAAACAAACTGAAACTCAATAACAATTAAACTCTTCTCTCTCTCTTAACTTAAATTTTAATTAATCAATCTAAGTTAAAAGAAGTGACAGTCCACTTTTAAATGTTTATTCCCACTAGTACATCAAATGATATTAGTTCCGTGAAGTTAGGTTGACGAGTGACGAACTGTGACATTTCTTTAGGTCCGTGAAGGTTGACGAGTGACGAATATGACGAGTGACGAACTGTGACATTTTTTCTAAATACTTTATTTCCTTTCTTTAAGATAATGTAATCTGGACGTATTGAATGCAAATAATGCCCAATTTCATGTTCCTTGCTTTAGGGTTCGTTCAACCCGTCAAGAATGTTGACGAACTTTTTCTAAAAACTTTTATCTGTCTTTTAGATAATGTATACTGGACGTATTGAATGCAAATTAGGCCCTATTTCAAATGTCATGGCCAACAGTCATTCAGAAGAGCTTTTGTCAAGTTCGTCAACTGTTGTTGGCAAATTGACGAAAAAAAAAAATTTTTTTTTTTTTTTTTCCATTTCTGTCTTTAAGATAATGTATCTGGACGTATTTGAATGCAAACTAGTCCCTATTTCATGTTTAATGACGATCAGTCAATCAGAAGAGCTTTTTCAAGTTCGTCAACTCGTCAATTTAGTTGACGAAATTGAAGAACAGATTAATTTTCTAAAAATCTTTATAAATTTCTGTTTTTTTAGATAAATGTATCTGGAAGTATTTGAATGCAATTAGGGCCCTATTTCAATTTCAATGGCCCCATCAGTCATTCAGAAGAACTTTGTCAAGTCATCAATTCGTCAAATCGTCAATTTAGTTGACGAAATTGACGCAAAAAAAATATTTTTCATAAAACTTTATTTCTTTCCTTTTATATAAATGTATCTGGACGTATGAATTCAAATTAGGCCCTTTCCTTTTTCAATGTTTCATGTCGATCAGTCAATCAGAAGAGCTTCGTCGAGTTCGTCAATTTTTGTGAACTGTGTTTGACTAATTGCAGTCACGAAAACAATATTTTTCTAAAAAAACTTTTATTTCTGTCTCTTTCAGATAATGTATCTGGACGTATTAGAGAGGTTTTTGATTTTTCAAACTTGTACGGGTAACGGGTAACTTGTACTTGTAGCTACAAGTACACGTACACGTTTCTGCAATTAGAGAGGTTACGATTTCAAAAACATTGTACGGTTACTTGTACTCTGTAGGTAGCTACAACCCTACACGTACACGTTTCTGCATTAGAGAGGTTTTTATTTCAAACTTGTACTGGTACGGGTACTTGTACTTGTAGCTACACGTACACATACACGTTTTCTGCATTAGAGAGGTTTCGATTTCAAACTTGTACGGGTACTTGTACTTTGTAACTTGTAGCTACACGTACCACGTACACGTTTTCTGCCATTAGAGAGGTTTTTGATTTCAAACTTGTACGGGTACTTGTACCTGAGCTACACGTACACGTACACGTTTCTGCATTAGAGAGGTTTCGATTTCAAATCTTGTACGGGTACTTGTACTTGTAAGCTACAAACGTACACATACACGTTCTGCATTTTTCAAACTTGTACGGGTACGGGTACTTGTAGTCTTAAACCTTTACCTGTTCAGTATTCATGAAAACTCTCCGCCTACTATGAATAAATAATCAGATCTAGATATGTAATTTTAATGGTAATACATAAAATATGGTATTTTACTATTGTAGCCTGTAGTGTAAAGTCTTCCCCTACATTATTCTATTGAGCAAACAGAGTAGACCCAGATTCAGCAGCTCCTATAGGACCCTGCGCAGATCCAGCAATTTTTCTCAGGAGGGGGGGGGGGGGGCGTGGGGGCAACAATTTCAGACCAATTTCCCTGGGGTGGGGGGAGCGTCCACCTCATGGTGGAGTCATTTTAAAGAAGGATTTGGGATTGGGATTTTCCACCCCGCCCCCCCCTCTGGATCCGCGCATGTACGGAGCTGCCGATCTCGGGGTCTTTGCAAAGGCGTGAAATGTACTATCAGGTAAAGGGTTAAGACTGTATGGCACCGACTAAACCGCGTACCTGTTTGGAAGCTGATCAATGCCAATCAATCTCAACATTTGTTTATTTTAAAGAAAAGACGAAGGTCGTCAATAGCGACATGTAGGAAACACGGCTATAAAATTTTATATGATTCTAGTTAGGTTATCACTGTCAAAGAATTGCTCATCCATAAATGAATCCTTCAGCCTTATACATTCATTAAAACATGTATATTTCAGTAATAAATCGTGTTCAAAGTTACAGAGTATTTTACTTACGTGTAAACCGGCACTCACAAGTAAATGATCGTGTAGTGGTATCGATAAAGCATCAGAAAGTAGTGACGTCATAGTGACGTTTTACACCACAAATATCGCCCCCTCCACTCGTACGCGTACCCGTACAAGTTTCAAAATCGAAACCTCCTAATGAAAGTCAAATTAGGCCCTATTTCAAATTTCATGGCGATCAGTCATTCAGAAGAGCTTCGTGAAGTTCGTCAATTCGTCAACATCATCAATTTTGTTGACGAATTGAACGAAATAAATAATGAATCTAAAAAAACTTTATTTCTGTCTCTTTAGGTGATGTATGTTGACGTATTGAATTTGTATTCAAGACGTCCTGATCATTATCTTAAAGACAGAAATAAGTTTTTAGAAAAATACTTTTTCGTCAATTCGTCATCAAAATTTACATGTTGATGAATTGACGAACTTGACTAAGCTCTTCTGAATGACTGATGGTGATGAATGAAACGTCAGATACATTATCTAAAAGACAGAAATAAAGTTTTTAGAAAATAAGTTTTCGTCAATTAGGAAATATTGTTAACAATCTGGGGGCTGCATTTTTAACTTGAGCATGTTGAAACTTTATCAGAATGTTTTTCTTGATAAGATGTAGGCTAAGTTTTGAATATTGGTCATGTTTGTTAAAAAACCTAGGTCACTAGGCCAACTGAAGGAAAACATTCGTTAACACTATGGAGGCCGCACTGTTAGCTTCAGCAGCTCGGAATGTTCGTGTCTGAATGATATAATAGGTTCAAGTACGAATATGGGTCATATTGGGTCAGAAATATAGGGTCACTAGGCAAAATATGAAGCGCATATTTACTTTGAGCATGTTGAAACTTTGTCAGAATGTTTGTCTTGTGAAATCTAGTCCATGTTCGAATATGGGGTCGTATCAGGTAAAAAGAATAGGTCAATAGGCCAAATGACGGACAATCTTGTTAACACTCTGGAGTCTTTGTCAGAATGATTGTCTTGATGTGTTTTGTATTAAAAATCACATTGCGTAATTCAGGTGAGCGATCTAATGGCCATCATGGCCCTCTTAATTGCTATTTTCTTCATGTGCAACGAAACATTGCGGCCTTCTTTGATACTTTGCGTCAAACAGTCGTATTGATATCATATGATCTCACTTAACAATTTCTCTGACGACTTGTAATGAAACACATTGTAGAAAATGACACATTGTCCAGAAACCTCATTTTCTGTGAGTTCGCTTTCAGACCATCCCGAGTAAATCCCCGCGGTAGATCAGTCGGTAGCGACACGGTTGTGAGGTCGAACCCCAGGTCGGCGAACATTCATTTCGATGTTTGACAAAAGTCACTGTGACAAGCTTCATTCGTCTCTTCCACCAATGGGGCTGACAGTCTATGTGGAAAAGCAGCCAGTTGTTTGGCAAGAGTGTTGGGTGGAGTGGAGTACTGGTGTGAGAAAGCCAGGAAACACATGAGTAGGTGAACTTGATTGCCGTGATATGACTTAAATATTGTTTAAATCGGCGGTTTACAAAAACACACACACACACACACACACACACACGATCAGATCATCCCGCAGTTTTGTAAGACGGTCACTTGCGATACTTCAGGAAAATCAACTAAATGCGTTCTTACGACAATTTTTTAATAAACATATATTTGCGCATAATTGCAATTTAATCCCAAATGTGTAGTTTTGTCAGAAAGTTTTAGAAACTTGTCAAACAATACACAGCTCAAGATCAAAGTGTTTTGATGTTCAAAACTGTGTGTTTTTCATGGAGTATTGTTTATTTACACATATTTCACAATAATTAACAAGTTTATAATGTCAACATTCACTTAAGCGCCCTTATTATTATATAATAATATTCTCATTTCCCTTATCATACAAGGACAAATGAAAATATACTTTGCCGTATAAAATATCACTTGCAAACTTCACATACAGGTAAAACACATTGCAAAATGTATCCATTAAATGCTTCCATCAATTTGTCTTAGGTTTCCCTGGGTAATTTGCTTGTATTTCTGGTCCATTTATCCTGACACCAGTGAGTCGATCGAAATGCTAAATCCACAACCGTGAGCACCAAGGAGGCAAAGCTATTACTACCATTTTTAAGTCTTAAGTATGACCTGGTAGGTGTCGAATCCGCGACCTCCCGAAACTGAGGCGGTTTTCACTAAAATGCTGTTTATAATTGGTCAGATTAGTTCTTTAAATGATTAATCGAGAATATTATAAACTCATGACATTTCTTTTACATTTCATCAATGACAGTTAAATTTAGTAATTTGCAATAACTATACAGTCGTAAACCTTCCATTTTATGAACTCATGACTATTTCTATATACATTTCATCTTGACAGCTTAAATTTAGTAATTTGCAATAACTATACAGTCGTAAACCTTCATTTTGAAACATAATTTAACAAGGTCTAGCAAGAAAGTCAAATTTCAAACGAAAATAAAAATATCAGTTAATTCCAATCTCGACAGATTGAATGCTGAAAAGGCAGAAGCTCTTATCATAAAAGCATAAAACCATTTTCCCACAAGTCCTGCAGCAGACGACTCTGAAAATATTTTGGGCAAAACTATGGAAAACATCTGTTAAGTTAATGTCATTGTTTTGATCTTGACAAAAATCTCCATAAATGGCTGTTTAATCATTAAGTATATAACCATTGTGGTAATTATTTCAAACGTCACTTTCTGCAGATGTGTCGACATTTACCTGCAGTTGGGAAAAGGGTAACACATCCCCCAATTATAACGTTTCAAAGTCCTCTGCTGCAAAATTGTTGTATATGGGAAAAGAGTTAAAACATTACAAAACAGAACAATTGTTTGCAAGATAGAGATCTTACACCGACACAAATAGCCTTTTTCGTATCGACATATCTTAAGGAGCAATTGCTCTTCAAGTCCTAATCTTCAAGTCATCGGGTAACATATTTGTCAAGATGTGTATATTGTCTCTTGCATGAAAAGACCGGATTATAAAGGACACTATCCGAAAAGGATTTGTTTTTGTGCCACCAATAAAGCAATATCTTCCTTCACGGCCGTCTTCATTGTTGAAGAAATGGACAAGGGACAGAAAGGAAAATGTCACAATCAGTCTACTAAACGACATTCAAAAATGATTGAAGGAGAAATTGCTCATAATGAACACTTTTTTTCTTGTACCACAATAATGCAGACGCGGCAAGAAGCTTTTGTATGTGGGAAAGGGTTAAGCAACATGGTTCTGACAAAGTTATTTACTTGTTCAAATGTCATTGTCAGAAACAATGTAGATATTTAGATTGCTAGTAATATGCAGTACAGAGTAATTAAGAATATTTCATACATAATGGTATCTTCTCCTATTGTTATTTGTTTTCAACCTTGCATGAAAAACCCCTACTTAGATATTTCACATTTGTTTAAGAATATGCTCTAAAATTATTCCTTTTAAGTTACAGTTCAAAATTGATATTTATGTCTCTCTGAATCATTTAACCCTTTCTCTAATGTAAATGACTTTAAATGCCTTTGCAGCAAATGACTTTTAAAAACAAGCCAAGAGAAAAGGTGAGAAGTGCTCACTATAATATCAGTTCTCCCCTTTTCCCACAATATTTTCTACATGCTTTCAATTACTCTTTCCTTTGATAGATGTTGCATTTTTCTTCAGAGGGTGCCATTTAAGCTACTCTCAATATTCTATTGTTTTAACAAAAGAAGAACATTGCTTATAAATCTAAATTAGATGAAAGGAGAGGCGGATTCCTTGATGTCTTTGTATAGTTAAAGGGCAAATAATTTTTTGTATGTGTAGGACTGGTGCGGGACAACAATGAAACACATGGCTGTGGCGAAGTGGCGATCTTTCATATGAAACTAAATACTATTAAAAAATAACAATCAATAAATAAAATGTTAATATTAATTGATACATCTTTGTCAAGTCAATATCGAACTATTTCAGCATGATTTGGCATTCTTATTAAAAATTGAGGCTATTAGGAAAGATAATGAGGAGGGTTGAAGTATAAAAATCGACAACCTCAGCTCTAATATCGCATTTTTAGAGGGGCATTCTAGACGTAATAACCTGCGAATCGGGGGATATTCGTGGTTGTCTAAACGAGTCTTGGAGCGAAACGGAGTTAAACGTTAGACGCTGTTATCAAAAACAACTTGAATTTGCCCGAGTCTTGAAAAGATAGGCATTGAACTAGCACTCACGGGTTAAATCGAACGACGATGGAAAGTGTACAAATGTGGTAAAATTCACTAGATTTAAAGATCGTGATCAAATCCTATATGAAGGCAAAAAAGTGCTGCTTAAAACGTCTTATGTTTTGTTAAGGTGGACTTCACAAACAGGGTTAAGTTGTTCATACGCGAACTTGAAAAATGACTGGTCGAAGCGATGGTAAAGGGTCAATATGTAGCCATTGCATTTCGACAAACCTTTTTTTTTTTATTATATTTATTTCACACAAGATATATACGTAAGTACATGTTACAATACAAACAAAAATTAAAACTTTCGAATTATGTCTTCTATTTCGAAAACGTACTATGTACCATGCATTTCGCATTTCAGTATTCTTGGTATGTTTTCTATGCAACAAAGAAGAATTAGAAGGAGGAGATAATGATAATGATTGAAGCGGAGAAGAAGAAAGATGAAAAGTAGAATCAGAGAAAAAGTATGTGAGTTATTAAGGATCGGACTGTGATACATTGGTATGAAAAATGTGCTGTTTTTATTAAAGGTTTGGTATAAATATTATCACTTTATGTTGTGAAGTTTTGATTGGTCTTTGAATAACGCGATTTCTTGTCTCTACCTTTATCTTGCTTTCAATGATTAATAAAGGAGTTCAAAGCAGGGATTGTATCGTTTTTATTTAACATTAACATTAATTTAAAAACCATATGCACATGTAAGCTTGTATATACGATAAGAAATACAACACCATAATATGTGATGTGTTCGTGGTCGAGCAGGTAACAAGTAACATTTTGTGGGTTCGAATCCGTCGAAAAAAACACATCATATGAGCCGTCCCCACGAGAAAACCAACATTGTGGAGTCTGCGTACAAATATTGACCCGGAACAGCCTAAACATGCCGCGCAGCCTTACCCGGATAGACACTGTTCGCCTCATGTTGATTTTCTGTTTCAGGAATCATTACTCTATCCCCCTGAGGAGGACTGTGTTGGCCCGGATCAGTTCTGCGCGGACTGTGCAGGCCTGATCTGGGGTCGATACAATACGCAGGAGCAATACTGTCTGTTTTCTCGTGGGAACGGATCATATTATTAGATTTACGCTATACATATCATAAACAAAATGAATGGAGAATAATTCCGAGTGTATTTGGGCATCACATATATTAATGCAATACATATTCTATTTTGCAGGTTGTGTAGTAAAAAACAAGGTCCTATAGTGAAATTCAAAATAACAACGAAATTGACAAACTTGACGAAGCTCTTTTAAAATGACTTTTGACCCACGAAATTTAAAATAGGGCCTAGTTTGTCAATTTGTTAACCACCATTGACGAGTTGAATGAATTAACGAACTTGGTGAAGTTCTTCTGAATGACTGATGGCCATGACATTTGAAATAGGGCATACTTTGCATTACTGGTGTAGACTCATCAATCTCTAAACATCATCTATGGGGTGGAATCACCTAATCGAGCTGATAAGGAACAAAAATTAATTGAGCCGTCCCCGCGATAAAACCAACAGTATGGACTCTGCGTAATGTATTGACCCAGATTAGCCTGCGCAGTCCACGCGGCCTGACTGATCCGGGCCGATTCATTCCGTCTCAGGGGAATTGATGGTATAGAGTAATGATTTCCTGAAACAGAAAATCCACAGGAGGCTAACAGTTTGTATCCGGGTAAGCCTGTGCGGCATGCTTAGGCTGATCCAGGTCGATACATTACGCAGAGGCGATAATGTTGGTTTTCTCGCGGGTACGGCTCATATGTGTAATTCAGGTCAGAGGTTAATAATTAAACTCCTTCTTTGTTTCCATTGTAAATCCAACAAGTTTTCACAACCCTAAATTGTCATACTTTCTTTCAATTTTTTACAAAATGAACATCATTAGTCATTAAAAGAGTTACCATTGGAAACAGCTCTATTAATGAATAGAGTTGAAACACAATGTCGCAAAAGGAGAAATGCTCATTTTTAATACTCTCACTTTTGCCACATCTGTTTTCAAAAAGCCATCCTGCTGCAGAATGTGTCTAAATATGTGTGTTTATAAATGGTGTAAATACCAGTACTCGTTTTGAGCAATTTCTTCCCTTTTGTCACAATGTTTTCAAAAGTCGTCCCGGACAGAGCTTTCAATACATTGGAACAAGCCTTTGCTGCCTCATTAAACAATATTTGTTTGTCGCTAGTCTTTACACACTATCCATGCAACTAACTCCTGTATGTACTCATTGAATTAATGTCTCTAGGTGCATCCATCCGTTTAAGGTGCATAATCCGTTTCGTTATGTGCACCACCTTCATTATATTATTTATACTGATCGTTGTGTCTTGTGAATTTTCTATTTTCGTTTCGTTAGTATATATACCTCAGTATGTGGTCTGTACAGATCGTTGTGTCTTTGTGACCTCGCAACTCGTAATCGACCAACATCATTCGTCTGCTTTGGAAGACTGCATATGCAGCACAGCCCAGGGGGCGGTAAGCTACAGCATGATACACCCTAAAATGCGTGAAAGGTTAGGTTGACGAGTGACGACCTTGACGAGTGACAAACCTGTGACATTTCTATTAGGTCCGTGAAGTTAGGTTGACGAGTGACGACCTTGACGAGTGACAAACTGTGACATTTTATTAGGTCCGTGAAGTTAGGTTGACGAAGTGACGAATTGACAAGTGAACGAACTGTGACATTTTTTCTAAAAACTTTATTTTTTTTCTCTTAAGATAATGTCATTCAATTCAATTCAATTCAATTCAAATACTTTATTTAAACGACGGTAACACAATAAACAATTACAACATCAGTTATCTCCCTTGTGACATTTGAGAAAACAAATATTGTAAAGTCGTAATAACGCAAAAAAAAGGCGTTATAATGCGAAAAAAGGCATTATAAGCGAAAATAAAGGAGTATTAATGCTAATAAAAAGCGTTATAATGCGAATAAAGGCGTAATAACGCGAAAATAATCAGGCGTAATAACGCGAAAATAAAATTCGTAATAAACGCGAAAATAAAGGCGTATTAACGCTAATATAAAAGCGTTATAACGCGAAAATAAACACGTAATAACGCGAAAATAAACGCGTAATAACGCGAATAAAGGCGTAATAACGCTAAACAAGGCGTATAAATGCTAATAAAAAGCGTTATAAACGCGAAATAAAGGCGTAATAACGCGAAATAAAGGCGTAATAACATCGCGAAATAAAAGCGTCGTAATAACGCTAATAAAAAGCGTTATAATGCAAAATAAAGGCGTAATAATGCGAAAATAATAGGCGTAATAACGCGGAAATAAAGGCGTAATAACGCGAAATAAAGGCGTATTAACGCTAATAAAAAGCGTTATAACGCGAAATAAACCCGTAATAACGCGAAAATAAAGCGCGTAATAACGGCAAATAAAGGCGTAATAACGCTAAACAAAGGCGTATAAATGCTAATAAAAAGCGTTATAACGCGAAATAAAGGCGTAATAACGCGAATAAGGTCGTAATAACGCTCTAAACAAAGGCGTATTAATGCCTAATAAAAGGCGTGTTATAACGCGAAAGAAAGGCGTAGTAACGCAAAAATAAATAAAGTCGTAATAACGCGAAAATAAAGTCGTAATAAACGCAAAATAAAAGGCATAATAATGGCTAGACAAGGGCGTATTAACGCTAATAAAAGGCGTTATTATACAAAAGAAAGGTGTAGTAACGCGACAATAAAGTCGTAAATAATGCGGAAAAAAAGGCGTAAATTAACGCGAAATAAAAGTCGCAATAACGCCTTTTTTAGCTATATATAATAAATCGATTACTGCTTTTAAGATCTTATTTCAACCATGGATCTACGACCTAAAATCAACCAATTCGCTGTTTTTTCATTGGCAGAGCTACCGATTTACGAACACCAGATCAACCAACTCGCTATGTCTTATGAGTGGTTCAGCTACGATCTCTACGACCCAGATCAACCCAATACGCCATGTATTTTTCAGTGGTGAGCTACGATCGACGACCCAGATCGAACAACTCGCTATGTTTTTATATTGGCTCACCTACGTCTACGACCCTGGTCAATCAATCTGAATTTTTATTTCAGTGGCTGAGCTACTATCTAAGACGCAGATCAAACAATTTTCTATTTTTTTCAGTGGCTGAGCTAAGATCTACGAAACAGATAAACCAATTTTCTATGATTTGTCAGTGCTAAGCTACGATCTACGACCAAGATCAACCAAATTAGGTATCTGTTTTGAGTGGGTTGAGCTACGATCTATGACCCGTATAAACCAATTCGCTATCGCTTTTTTCATTGACTGAGTTACGATCTACATGTACGACCCCAGATCAACCAACTAGTATGTTTTTTCAGTGGCCTGAGCTAAGATCTACGAGCAGATTCAGCCAATCCGCTATGTGATTTGAGTGGCTAACTCTACGACCCAGAGCAACCAATTCGCTATGTGTTTTGAGTGGTTGAAGCTACGAATTACGCCAGATCAGCCAATACGCCCATGTGTTTTCATTGGTTGAGCTACGATCTACGAACCAGATAACCAATTAGCTATGTTTTTACAATGGCTGTGCTACGATCTACGACCGAAATCAACCATTTTTCTATGTTTTATCAGTGGCTGAGCTACAATCTACGACCCGGATTAACCAATTAGCTTTGTGTTTTGATTGATTGAACAACGATCTACGACCCAGATCAACCATTATTATATAATCTATAAATAGACGCCTTTTCATTGGTTAAAAGGTAACTTTTTAGTAAAAATATCTAGCGATATTCACCGTTTTTTTCTGATATTCACCAGTTTTATAAATAGTAACAGGGGAAGACCGGGAAATCCCACGAGTCGCCTAATAATATCAATATCAAAAACGATATGATAAATTGAGGGTTATACAATAAAACAGTATACAGCTATTTACTCCTCTTGAGGTCAATAGTGAATCAAAGCACTGAAAGTGCTGTGGGACGGTACCCATTGTATGAGGGGGAAAAAGATGGTCAACTGTTCTATTTTTTGGAAAGTTACAATACAAGTCACATAATTTCAAACAAGAGCACCGCCAGCGGGTGCCTGACGCTCGTCTGATACCTAGTTTCTGACCCAATATGACCCATATTTGGACTTGACCTAGATATCTTTAAGACAAACATTCTGACCAAATTTCAAGCTGCTGAAGCAAAACATGCGGCATCCAAAGTGTTAACAAGATTTTCCTTCAATTTGACCTAGTGACCTAGTTTTTGACCCAGCATAACCCATATTCGAACTTGACCTAGATATTTTAAGACAAACATTCTGACAAAATTTCAAACTGCTTATATAAAAATTGCGACCTCTGGAGTGTTAACAAGATTTTCCCTCAATTTGACCTAGTGACCTACTTTTTGACCCGACGTGACCCATGTTCGAACTTGACGTACATATTATCAAGACAAACATTCTGATAAAGTTTCAACAATGTGGCCTCCATAGTGTTAACAAGATTTCCCTTCAATTCGACCTAGTGACCTAGTTGTTGTCCTCATATGGCTCATATGGCCCAGTTTCGAACTTGTCCAAGATTTTATGGAGATGAACATTCTGATAAACTTTCATGAAGATTGGATACAAAATGTAGCCCGAAGAGTGTTAACAAGCTCAAATGTTGACGACGCACGACGGACGGACGGACGCCTGACAAAATGTGATCACAATAGCTAAAAATACAAGAAATGAAAAAGCAAAAAATCCAAATGTTTGACCCAAAATCCCATTTGACATGTTGAAGTATATTATTTATGAAATATGTGTGCACAATTTGAAATCAATCTAACAAAAAATGAGGGAGCTTTGATCAAAAGTCAACCAAAAACCACCAAAATCATGTTTTTTACCCCAAAAATAAGGTCAAACTCAGTATCTTTAGCATTCAATGTGAAGAAGTGTATTAGATGAACAAGTTTTCCAAGTTTCAAAGTATTATGTTTGATAGTTTCCATGTAAGTGAGCTAAACGCAAAACTTAACCAACGCCGACGCAGAGGACGACGATCAAGTGACGACAATAGCTCGTCTTTTCTTTTCCAAAAATCAGACGAGCTAAAAATGTAAACAAAAAAGCAAAAATGCATACAGTTCAAACATTTATTTAAGACAGGGTTAACCCCTTATTTCCAGAGATCTATAATTAAACTCTTGACTTGTAGACAGTAGATACAGTTAGATAAACAAACACATTTGTGATAGGTAATTTATCACATGGATAAACCCTACAGCAGATGATTTGAAAATGTTTAACTAAAGATATTGGTAAATCTGTATTGATGAAACTAAAAGTCAATAAAACATTGAGAAAACTGTCGAAATTTCTCATACCATACATGTGTCTGTAGTGTAGAAAGGGTAACATAGTACCTATAGCAAAGCTATTTATTATCTATAGTATCTAAAGAATCAACTTAATTTTAACACTCTTAGTAAAGAGGCACGCAAGGAACATTTGAGAGAAATGTGGTGACTACAGTGTTTTTTCAAAATATTTCTCAATATTGGCCTAGTGACCTAGTTTTTAGCCAGACCATATTCGAAGTTAGCCTAAATATCACCAAGATAAACATTCTGGTAAAGTGTCATCATGCTAGAGTTAAAAACATGGCTTCCAGAGCATTAACAAGATTTTTCTTAAATTTGATCAAGGGACCTAATTTTTTACTCAATATGACCAATGTCTAAATTGGCCAGTATATCATCAAGAAAAACTGTCTGACAAAGTTTCAAGCCGCTAGGGTCAAAAGTGTGGTCTCTTAAGTGTTAAATCAAGATTGTCCTACAACTTGGCATAGTGACCTAATTTTTTAACAAACATTACGCATATTCAAAATAAATATAATAAAAACAATCATTCTGACAAAGTTTCAGCATGCTCAAGCTAAAAGTGCCGCTTCCAGAGTCTTAACCCTTTCCCTCATACGACAATTCTGCAGCAGAAGACTTTGAACATATTTTGTCAATTGATACAAAACCTCTATAATTGAATGGATAACCTATGACTAAAAGTGGAAAACATTGTGGCAAAAGGAGAAATTGCTTGTTTTGAGCAATTTCTTCTTTTGTCTCTATGTTTTCAAAAAGCCATCTGAAGCAGATGCGTCAGAACGCGTCTATATGAGGGAAAAGGTTAACAACATTTACCTCCAACTTGGCTTAGTGCCCTAATGTTTTATCCAAAATAACCAATATTTGAAATTGGCCTATCATCAAGACAAACTTTCTGACAAGGTTTCAAAATGCTCAATACAAAAATGCAGTGTCTATAGTGTTAACAAGATTTTTCTACAGTGATTGGCTATGTGACCTAGTTCTTTACTGGATCTGACACATATTCGAACTTAGGCTAGATATCATACAAGCAAATATTCTGAGAAAATTTCAACATGCTCAAGTAAAACATGCGGCTTCCAGAGTGTTAACTAGATTTTCCTTTAATTTGAGCAAACCAACATTGTGGACTCTGTGTAAAGTATCGATCCGGATCAGCCTAAGCATGCCACACAGGCTTATAAGGATAGACAAATTTCTCCTGTGGATTTTCTGTCAAATTGACCTGTAACTTAACCAACAATGTCCAATTATCTAATATAACCAAAATTTATACTTTTTACCCCCAAAAATAGGCTACTAGGATATTAGATGAACACGTTTTCCAAGTCTCAACGTATTAGGTAATAAAATAGTTTGATTGATTAATTGGGGTTTAACACCATTTTCATCAATCTTTCAGTCATATCACGGCAGCCAGTTCAACTACTCATATGTTTCTTGGCTTTCTCATACCAGTACTTCACACAACATTCTTTCCAAGCAACTGGCTGCTTTTCCACATAGTCTGAAAGCCCATTGGTGGTAGTCATGTCAAATGTTGGAAGGAATGTAGGCCAAGCTGGTGTTCGAACTCACAACCCCTGGATTAACAGCCCATGTCTCTACTGACTGAGCTACGGTAAACTGAGTAATAAAATAGGAAACATGCTGTACCAAAGTGAGCTTGCAAAGATATTTTCAAAGTTGTCTGCTGTAGATTGGTTAAATGTGGGTAAAGTTTTTTAAGAGAGCCTGTGATATTGGTTCCGTTCAAATAATTCTTCCAATCCTTGAAGTTTGCAAAAAAATCAACAGGTCAAAATGTACAGTTGTGTTAAAAATTTCAAACTTTTCTTCCCATTACTATGTTCAACAATTGAACAATTCGGGACATATTTTGTACATGTAAATTCTGTTGCATGATGAGTACATATCAACTTGAATATACCAGAGACATATAAACACATATATACATAGAAAAAAATAGTAAACTGACCTTTGAATGTATATAGGCTGTAGACAATAATGATGCAATAGAAAATCTTTAAACTTTATGTCAGAAGTTAAATCTCATAATGTGCTTTTTCCTTTTGTGATCAATAATTTCATTGTGAAATTAATTCTTCTTATGAACATGTACCAGTACTCTATGGAATCTAGACAGAGAAAGCTTTGATCAGATTTAAAAAACAAGAGGCCCAAGAGGGCCAGTATCGCTCCACGGCCATTAGGCAAAAATTTAATTTTCAAACAGCCCCGCCCCCTGATGGCCATGTTTTTGACCAATCAACATTGTTGAAGGAATCTGATAGAGGACCATCCTAGGAACATTTCTACAAAATTATTTGAAAATCAGCCCGAAACTTTCGTAGAAGATTTTTTAAGTTTTCACTATAGCCATTTAAGGCAAAATAGCCCCGCACCCAGGCAGCCATAGTTTTCGAACAATCAACTTGGCTTGAAGGAATTTGATAGAGGGTCACCCAAAGAACATATCTACAAAATTATTTGAAAATCAGCTGGACACTCTCGGAGGAGAAGATTTTTTAAGTTTTCACTATAGCCATATACGGCAAAATAGCCCCACCCTCTGACGGCCATGTTTTTCGACTAATCAACATGGCTTGAAGGATCTGATAGAGGGTCACCCAAGGAACATTTCTACAAAATTATTTGAAAATTTGCCTGAAACTTTCGGAGGAGAAGATTTTTTAAGTTTTCACTATAGCCATATAAGGCAAAATAGCCCCGCCCCCTGGCAGCCATAGTTTTTCACTAATCAACATGGCTTGAAGGAATCTGACAGAGGGTCTCCCAAGGAACATTTCTACAAAATTATTTGAAAATTTGCCAAACACTTTTTGAGGTAAAGATATTTTAATTTTACATTATAGCCATATAAGGCGAATTAGCCCCGCTCCCCTGGCGATCATATGTTTTTCGTCCAATCAACTTGGCTTGAAGGAATCTGATAGAGGGTCACACAAGGAACATTTCTACAAGATTATTTGAAAATCGGCCGGAAACTTTCGGAGAAGAAGATTTTTTTAAGTTTTCACTATAGCCATATACGGCAAAATAACCCCACACTCTGATGGCCATGTTTTTGACTAATCAACATGGCTTGAAGGAATCTGATAGAGGGTCTCCCAAGGAAGATTTCTACAAAATTATTTGAAAATTTGCCAAACACTTTTTGAGGTAAAGATATTTTAAGTTTTCACTATAGCCATATAAGGCAAAATGCCCCGCCCCCCTGGCCACCATGTTTTTCTACCAATCAACTTGGCTTGAAGGAATTTGATAGAGGGTCACCCAAGGAACATTTCTACAAAATTATTTGAAAATCGGCCAGACACTTTCGGAGGAGAAGCTTTTTCCCTATTTTTAGCTCATCTGAGCCTTTTGTCCGGCGTCCGTCGTGCGTCGTGCGTCAACTTCTTCTCCTCAGTAACCAGTGGGTCAATTTGGATGAAACTTCACAGAAAGCATCCTCTCAATGACCTCACTAGTATTCCTTCAAATTTTTGGGATCCATGCAAAATTCTGGTTTCCATGGCAACGAAACCGAAAAAACTTCAAAATTCTTCTTCTCCCAAATTGGTTGGCAGATTTTCAAATAATTTTGTAGAAATGTTCCTTGGATGACCCTCTATCAGATTCCTTCAAGCCGTGTTGATTGGTTGAAAAAAATGGCCGCCAGGGGGGGCGGGGCTATTTTGCCTTATACGGCTATAGTGAAAACTTAAAAAATCTTCTCCTCCGAAAGTGTAAGGCCGATTTTCAAATAATTTTGTAGAAATGTTCCTTGGGTGACCCTCTATCAGATTCCTTCAAGCCATGTTGATTGGTCGAAAAACATGGCCGCCAGGGGGGGGGGGGGGCGGGGGCTATTTTGCTTTATATGGCTATAGTGCAAACTTAAAAAATCTTCTGCTCCAAAAGTGTCAGGCCGATTTTCAAATAATTTTGTAGAAATGTTCCTTGGGTGATCCTCTATCAGATTCCTTCAAGCCATGTTGATTGGTCAAAAAACATGGCCGCCAGGGGGCGGGGCTATTTTGCCTTTTATGGCTATAGTGAAAACTTAAAAAATCTTCTCCTCCATAAGTGTCAGGCCGATTTTCAAATAATTTTGTAGAAATGTTCCTTGGGTGACCCTCTATCAGATTCCTTCAAGCAATGTTGATTGGTCGAAAAACATGGCCGCCAGGGGGCGGGGGCTATTTTGCCTTATATGGCCAAAGTGAAAACTTAAAAAATCTTCAACATATTCTCCTCAGTAACCAGTGGGTCAATTGGGATGAAACTTCACAGAGAGCATCCTCTTAATGACCTCACCAGAATTCCTTCAAACTTTAGGGATCCATGCAGAATTCTACAAAATTCTTCTTCTCCCAAACTGGTTGGCAGATTTTCAAATAATTTTGTAGAAATGTTCCTTGGATGACCCTTTACCAGATTCTTTCAAGCCATGTTGATTGGTAAAAAAACACGGCCGCCAGGGGGCCGGGGCTATTTTGCATTACAATGTATATGGCTATAGTGAAAACATAAAAAATCTTCTCCTCCGAAAGTGTCAGGCTGATTTTCAAATGATTTTGTAGAAATGTTCCTTGGGTGACCCTCTATCAGATTCCTTCAAGCCATGTTGATTGGTCGAAAAACATGGCCGCCAGGGGGGTGGGGGCGGGGCTATTTTGCCTTATATGGCTATAGTGCAAACTTAAAAAATCTTCTTCTCCAAAAGTGTCGGCCCGATTTTCAAATAATTTTGTAGAAATGTTCCTTGGATGACCCACTTTCAGATTCCTTCAAGCCATGTTGATTGGTCAAAAATGGCCGCCAGTAGGCAGGGCTATTTTGCATCATATGGCTATAGTGAAAACTTAAAAAATCTTCTTCTCCAAAAGTATCTGGCCGTTTTTTAAATAATTTTGTAGAAATTTTTCTAGGGTGACCCTCTATCAGATTCCTTCAAGCCAAGTTGATTGGTCGGAAACTATGGCTGCCAGGGGGCGATGCTTATATAGCTAAAGTGAAAAAAAAATAAAAAATCAGGTGAGCGATTCAAGGGCCATCATGGCCCTCTTGTTTTAATTTGGTTGCCATGGAAACCAGAATTTTGCATGGATCCAAAAGATTTGAATGAATTTAGTAGAGGACATTAAGAGGATGGTTCCTAGGAAGTTTCATCTTAATTGGCCAAGTTGTTAGGTAGGAGAAGTCGTTTGAAGCAAAAAATTAACGCATGCACGACGGACAATTCGCCATGACATAAGCTCGACTAGCTTTCAGCCAGAGGAGCTAATTATAATATTTCAATCACCCTTTCCCTCAAATAGACACTTTCTGACGCCTCTGCAGCAGACAGCTTTTTGAAAACATGGAAGCAGAGGAAGAAATTGCTCCATACGAGCAATTTCTCCTTTTGTCACAATGCTTTTTACTCATGCCTCTTACTGTTGACAAATGCTAGTAAACTTACAGTTTTACATCTTGGGTCATTTAACAAACCTTTTACATCTTGGGTCATTTAACAAAACAAATGATCTGCCTGATCAAAATTATCAACAGGTTCACCCTGTGTGACACAATATGTAGTTCAAAATGATCTACTTAATGTTAGTTATCATGTACAAGTGTTTTCCTGGAAGGCTGTGATATAGCTCAAAATGATTTACTTGAATGTCGTGTTCATAGTAATTAGTTAATTACACAGTCATCTGCCTGTATTATAGTAAACAAAAACAGATCTCATTGTGCATCCTTGATTCGTATTTGTATCGTTTACAACATTCCATTCCGTTACTGTTTTCCGAGTTAAAACAAACACTTTCATTCATAATACTTGTCACAACGACTCGCTGCTGTTACCAGCTTTGAAGAATGTCATTAACGTCGTTTTGTTTTTGTTTTCTACCCGTTTTGTTGCGTCCAGGACTTGCCATTTGTCTTTTATTTCTCTGATTCAACTAAAAACGAAACCGGAAATAACAGTAAATATACCCCAACTTTTCCAATACATAAAAGTAGGTTGTAAAAATGTCCCATACACTGACATCTTCTTCACAAGTAATGCTGCGCATTATAATCTGTCAACATTTCCATGATCTGAAACGAAACAAAAATACATACAGTTACTGATTGCACAATAAAAATAAAATCAAGATGTGTATACATGTCTGCACAAAAACATTTTTATCAATATATATGTATGCTATGATTTGAATAATAAAATAGTCTGTTTATAATAGATACTTTGCAATTATTGATCTGCATTAAGTTATTTGGGTGTTATAATGCAATCTGTATCCAGTGAAGACTCGGAGGAGCCTATGTATCATATTATGCAGTTTCACCAGTCTTAACTGACTCATACACATGTAATTTAGACCTAGAAACAGCGTAGCCTCACTACTTTTATGTCAATAATAACTATGTCAATATAACTTTATAAATGACGCCAAGGCAAAGTGTCAGTTAGACATGGATTCACTAGACAATTTATAACATACGTACACAAATATACATATGTTTTTGTGCGTTAATTGAATAACATTTTTGGCAAAGCATCATGCATATGCTCCATCTAAGTATAGACAAAATCTGGAAAATTCATTTATCATATACATTGTATTTTCTTCATTCTTTTCAATAATAAAACTTGATATACATAATATTCATCAATACAAATAACTGTACAACTTAAGTTTGAAAGCAGTTTTCACATCACTGTTAACCACTTTTGTCTCCTAAGTCCTTAAATGAGCCTAAATAGTGTATACATACAAGAACGATGATACACTTGTACAATATATGTACGAAGCCTCCGAAGTCCTTCATTTATTTTTTATTTTTCATTTTCCTTCATATCATGCCACCCTTTTTAAATAATTAACAGATGTCAAATGATAAA
>JASEVX010000008.1:75771743-75779243 GCA_031761405.1 Serripes groenlandicus | reverse complement strand
CGTGAAATGTATCGTCAACCTTCAGACAATCCCTACAATAAACACACACCCTTTGTGTATATTCGTCATTGTAGCGTGTCAGTGTAGGTTAATGCATCAACAGAACAGACTATAAAGAATAACTATATTCGATGAGTACATAGTACATCGTCAAGAATTTAACAATAATATACATTTTTTATACAATTGTCAAGGTCTCTATCAATCACACAAACAACACACATACACTCTCTCGCCCATACATACTCCCGTTCCCTAATGAGTTTGGTGCTACAATTGGTAAAGGATAATTGCATTTATTTTATTTAAAATGTATTGTTGCAATAACATCCCATTACTGTCCGATTCCAAAGAAAAGGAAATAAATAGGATGATTGTAACAATCTACTTTGAACAGTGTGGAAAAAGGGAATTTAACAGATTGGTGATTATACTAAGTACATATATATAATCAATTAAATATTATATCAAGCGCAAGCTTTATAAAATAAGCTTAATTTGTTACAGTGCTTTTGTTATTTCAACATAACAACATAAAGGGAAGTAACTATTACCACACACTAGAAAGGTGACGTTACGGATTAGGCGGGTTGTCACCCATGACATGTATCGTGATGCTGTATTAACCATGGACTATCGACGTCATCATTCGGACAACTGCACACGAAAAGTTATCTACACATGTTAACTCTTTCAGCGCCGAATTTCCTAATGTAGACTCTTCCATGTTCAGAATCGGGCGACACCATTCTTCATGTTATACGAGTTAAGGAATGTTTAAAACTAAGATATAAACAATACTTATTGCAGGTGAGACAGCTAGTTACGAACTGACTCCCCTGAAGCTGGTATGTTTGCAGTAGGTTCAAACGACGGTTCGGTCGTTCATTCTTTCGATCTAGATTTATCCAGCTTTCCTCCAGACTTTGAGAATTTTAAAGTAATCTGAATCAAATTCCTTGTATGTGAGAATGTAAGAATACATACAATATCTACACTAATTAAAGTTAAGATTTGATCTTTAATGTTACACTTTTTACTTATTTTAAGATCAACTTCAATCCGAAGGCTCATTGTTATATATTGTGATCACTCACTGTCCATTGTACATCAAATCTTCTTCTCTGAAACTGATGGTGCAATTTAACTCTTTCCCACATACAACAAATCTGCAGCGGACGATTTTGAAAACATACCCGAAATCAATTGGACTCCCTTTAAATGAAAGTACAATAATTGAATAGAGTTAAAAACATGGTGACAAAAGGAGAAATTGCTCGTTTTGAGCAATTTCTTCTTTTGTTGACATGTTTTTCAAATAGTTGTCTGCCGCAGAGGCATCAGAAAGCGTCTATATGAGGGAAAGGCGTAGTTTATACCCTTCGATTACTGTTTGCATTGAACATATGTTTTTGTCTATTCGACATATTGCCAACAGTTTATGTAATTGTGACCAGCTGTCTGCAACTAATGGACAATGTATAAAGACATGTTCGTATGTTTCAGGTATATTACAAACGTGACAGTTAGGAGAATCTATCATTTTCCACTTGAAACGTGTTTCTCTTGATGTGAAGATGTTATGTATTAGTCGGTATTTGAATTGTTTTATTCTGTTGTCGTATATATTGTTAATGAATTCATATATAGTCGACCAGTTGGCTTTGTGATGAAGTAGTTCATTCCAATATTTATGAATGTATGGTTCATCGAACTTTTTATTTACAATAATCTGATATACTTCTCTGTTTTTTATCGAATTGAATTGCGTGTTGAATATTGTAGTTTCCAGTTTGGTTTTGACTTTTGTTTTTATTGATCTTTCCGATGTGAGTATGTTTAACCATGCCTTTGGGATACATTGCTTTAACATTATGCGTTTCGGCTATCCAATTTATCTTCAAATTCAATTTATTGTAAATTGTTTCCTCACAGACATAACCATTTTTTTATTATTATATCATTAATAAACAGTATGTTGGAATTTACCCAGTTCTTGAATATTATACATTTACGATTATGTTTGATGAATTTATTTCCCCGAATGAGCTGTTTTCTGATATCGTCAAAAGTTTTTAGATTTATTTCATCGTTATTTTTTGCTTTAATCCAAATTTCAAGTAATTTTTTGTAGTAGTCACTTATGTGTGATGTATCAATACTGCGTATAGAATCCAGATTCATGTGAAATATCAAGTAATTGTTTCCATATCTATTTAAGAAATATTTTGGGATTATTTGCCAATGGGCTTTATCATTTTGCTTTTCGATTAAGGATTTTATCCATTTTAGTTTTTAGAGAAGTGATGAAGGCATCTAGGTCAATCATTACAAGTCCACCTTTGGATTTCGGTCCTGTAATTACTGATCTTTTAATTTTTTCCCTTTTGTTGTTCCAAAGAAATTTAAAAATTAATTTGTTTATTTCTACAATTTGCTTTTTTGGGACTAATAATGACTGGAATAGAAAAACAAATTTTGGAATTATTATGCTATTTATTACTTGAATTTTGCCATAAAATGTAAATTTGTGTTTGTTCCAGTTTTCAATAATACTGTTACACTGTTTTAATTTATTATTCCAGTTTAATTCATTGCATTCACCTACATTTGTTCCGAAGTAAGCACCAAGTGCTTTGATTGGGCTAGATCGCCAAGCTATATTACCAGGTTTGTTGTGGTTTAATGCTAGTTTTCCAATCCACATTGCTTCAGTTTTGTTAGAATTTAACTTAAGTCCAGAGTGTTTCCCAAATAGTGTCACAATGTTTAATGCGTTTTGTACGTCATTTGCACCTTTTAAAAATAAGGTAGTATCATCCGCTAATTGCGAAATTCGTAATTCTTCATTGGAATGCTTTATCTGTATACCGTGTATCAACTTGGAGCTTCGTATCTTTAGAGCCATGATTTCGGCTTCGATGATGTATAGCAGAGAAGATGCCGGACAACCCTGTCTGACACCTCTTTGAGGTTTGAACGTTTTCGACCTCCAACCATTGTTTATGATACAAGATTGGCAGTTTGAATAGAGTGTTTTTACCCATCTGATGAGACTATCTTTAAAACCAAAGAAATTTAATCTTCATGAAACTTATTCTGTTGTTTTATTTTACTTATTTCTAGGCCAAGTTCAAATATTGGTCATGTCAGGTCAAAAACAAGGTCACTAGATTAAATTGAAGGAAACTCTTGTTTACATTCTGGAGGCCGCATTTTTAACTTAAAAATAATGAAACTTTGTCAGAATAAATGGCTTGATAATATCTAGGCTAAGTTTGAATATAGGTCATAATTCATCAAAAACTAGGTCACCAGGCCATATTTGAGAAATATCTTGTTAACACTGCTGTAGAGACTGTATTTTGTTCTTCAGCAGCTTGAATCTTTGCCAGAAGGTATGTCTTGATATCTAGGGCGGATTCGAATTTTGTAATTTCTGAAAGAAATCTTAGTTGCAATGTCAAATTGAAATTTCTTGTTAACACTGCAGGAGGCCCCATTTTCAATTTGAATTGCAGTTTTGAAGATTGTAAGATTTGAATGTTGGTCATGTTTGATAATAAAATAAAAATAGGTCACTAGGCCAAATTGAAGGAAAATATTGTTAACAGTCTGGAAGCAGTATTTTGTCAGAAGGATTGTCTTGTAATGATATCTAGGCCATGTTCGAAAGAGTTCTCATTGACTATGTGATGAACGATCCAGGGCCACTAGGGTTTCAGCTATATCACATGTTTCCTGGATAAGTTACAAGAACTACTGGTTTATTTATCCTGACACTAGTCAGTCAATAGTTGTTTAACCCGCAACCCTAAACGCCAAGAAGGGCAACCATTACTTCCATTTCAAAGTCTTAATTATGACCCTGCCAGATCTATCTCTATTATTGCATAAAATCTATGTTTTACGCCCGCTTAAGGGATACAGAAACATTGCAAAACCCGGGCGTAATCGGCGAGAAAACGTGTATAAACAAGACGATTCTCGCGCGCACGTGACGTTTCAGACCGGTTAGATGTTTTACATATGCATTACCCGGGCACCGTTAGTAAACAAAACATGGACGCTGCATCTCCTGGCTACTGGCCGAAAGTCGGCGATTTATGTCAGGTATTGTATAAATATGATGGTATTAATCACAGTGTGATAGAAATAGTGAAAGCTTGACCAGTTCCGAAGTATCTCTTACGCTCGATAAAGTGGGTTTAATACTAGGAATTTTAAAAACACTGGGACCGAATACTAAGAAAATGACGTCACGTCAGCGGTTTGACGTCATAACGCTAGTCATTTGGTGCTAAAAACCCATAAATTTCATCTAGACATAATATAATTGTAAACGATAATGTAAATCGAACATTTGAAAGTTACAGCGGACTATATATTGGATGTTTGCTCTTATTTTATGCAATAATAGCGAAAATACACATTCTTCGCACTCGGGCATAAACACATTTTGCGGGCGTCCGCAGATGTTCACGCCCTCGAAAATGTGTATTATCCCTATATTCTTCGTGCACCCAAAACGGACGCTCTACCACTACATCACCAAGGTGGTACACACTTGGTAGAATCCATTTTGATTGTCTGAAGGACTAAGCAATTTTCCAGCATCAGATATGAGGTTAAATGATCTTCAAGCTTCAATTTACATCTACTCCTAATCCGCTCAATTATTCAAGCGATCTTGATATGTATGTTGAAATTCATGGCAGTCATGGTAGAAGCTATATTGATTGGCCGAAAGAAATAACAATCTGGTGGCATCAGAAAAGGGGTAAATTAAACTTTAAATGTCATCTTCTCCAAACCCATCTAACCAATTACAATGTGGTCGATTTAAGACCATCTTTATCCACTTGTTTATTATCGATATCAAGATGATTAACCCTTACCCACATACAACAAATCTGCTACATACGACTTTGAAAACAATTTGGCAAGGAGATAATATATGTATGAAGGAAAGTATAATTATTGATCGGGCATTGTGGCAAAAGTATACAAAGCTCATAATGAGCAATTATTCCTTAAGTCGCAAACGTTTCCTACGTCGTATAGAGGCTTAAGAAGCCGACTTTATTAGGGACATGGTTAAGCAGAAACTTGACCTTCATAGTTTGTTTCAGCCATATTGAATGGTTGCAAAAGGTAGTCGCTAGGTGGCATCAGAAAAGGGCTGAAATAAAAAAAAATCCCCTGAAGCAATCGGTAACACATTTGCTTCTATACCATCATTCAGATGACACATTAAGGGTCATATTGGCCCTTTTATCAAACATTGGTCATAATTAATTCATTATAAATTTTCTGAAAATATTTATTTCCAAACATGTCATGATCATGCGAAACACATGACATGAATATTTTTATCGTCTATTTTTAAATATGTTTTGATGGCCATAGAATACTCTTTAATATTTTGTTTACAATCATTTTATGTTTTTTCGTAAATAGGTATCACCTATAGATATATTACAACATTCTTTTCAGGCAACAAACTGCCTTCGCCAATAACATTTTAGCCAATTGGTGAAATATGGACCCTAGTCACAACCACTTTAGTCAATCGTCGAAAAGGATGAATTGTTGACATTGAATGTTACTTCCTTTTAGTCTGTTCAATGTATGATGAACTTCGAACACTTTACTTTCACAAATGGAAACATTCAAATCCGATTATTATATTGTTTTACAACGTTATGAGTGTATACCGTTGCACACATATTAATTTGCTGTTGAAAGAATTCGTAGAGAGGCTTAACAAATCAGATTTATTTCATTCATAAAATTTAATCTATTCTGTATTTTTTGTCACTCAAAAGGATTTTTCATTATGCATACATTACGCCAGTAGGTCTTGATCTGACCACATCAGTGGTGTAATGGTCGAGCGTCCGCCCCGCTGCGGGAGGTCGCAGGTTCGATCCCCTTGCGGGTCATACCAAAGACTTTGACTTTAAGAATGGTAGTTATGGCTGCCTTCTTTGATGCCAAGGGTTGCTGGGTTAGCATAACGACTGACTGTCTAGTGTCAGTAAAAATAGACCAGTAGTACTGGTAACTTACCCAAGAAACGCCGTGATAAAATTGTTGAAAAAACACCAATCAATCAATAATTATTCTTAATCTGCACTGTAAATTGTTGTTCCTAATTGTTTACAAGTGTATTGATGTTAACATGTTCTAACTGCACCCTTTGTAACACAATACAGTTACAACTGTTTTGCATGAAGCCTCAACTCGCAAGGGACTTGCTAAAGCATGTGCTCTAACAGACCAGAACAGTTTTACTTACAACTTTAAGCATAACAGTTCATGGTTGATATACACAAATATACACGCAGAAATGGTGAAGAACGAAAAGACTTGGCACTCTTCCATTCTGTTAACATAATGGACAAACGTAATTAGTTAAGTCTAATTAAGATACACATATATATGAAATATATGATTTATTTGTCATGAAATGAATCCTTCACATTGGTATACACGATTTTGAGAGCATCTGCTGCATTAGATCGAACCCGGGAAGCCCGGTTTAAAATGATCGACGAAAACTACTCGGATTCCATTTTACTCATCTGGTAAACTCATCTGGTAAACAATAAAGCACAGCTCTATGCTAACCATCATTATCGCATGTGTACAGACTGAGCTGGATCTAAAAAAGGTTTAAAGTTCGAACGTCAGCTCTGCAAACCTTCAGTCCGACGTTTGACATAAGTAAATGTGACACGCTTCATTCATCTTCAATCAAATGGAAAACAATATGAGCAACCGGTTGCTTTGAAAGACTGGTGTCTGGAGTACTGGTGTGACACAGCCAGGAAACACATGGGTGGCCTGAGTAGGCGCCTCTTGATATGACTCAACAATTGTTGAAAACGGCGTTAAACACAAATCAATCAATCAATATACACTGGTCGAAATTACGCAATGGTTTGTTTTCTTGTAACACAGTTCAATGATACTAGGAAGACACTTTCCATCTAGAAATTGAAAGAGATTGCATCAGACCATAAATAAGCCTTTCCACGAGAAACCAAAACATTATTAACGCTGCGTAATGTATCGATTCTGATTAGCCTGCGCAAGCTAATCCGGACCGACCCATTCCGTCTTGGGAAAAATAAAGGTATAGAGTAATGATTCCTGAAACAGAAAAAGCACAGGAGGCAAAACATGTATGTCAGGGTAGGCCCGTGCGGCATGCCTATGATGATCCGGGTCGATACTTTACGCGGAGTCCACTATGTCGGTTTTTCGAGTAGTACGGCTCAAATATAAACATTCCAAAATACCTCGCTGTGCTTATATTGGATCTAATTTGTTTGTTTTGTTTAATTGGGGTTTTACACCGTTTTCCACATTTTTTCAGTTATATCACGGCGACAGTTAAATAATTCATGCTCCCTGGGTAAACAAACCAGTACTAGGCTAGGAAATGTACCTTTCCCAAGAGCACTCCACCTCCGGACCGTCGTGCCGCGACTA